>JAYESA010000002.1:208637892-208642892 GCA_036927795.1 Iris macrosiphon | reverse complement strand
GGTTAGGGTTAGGGTTAGGGTTAGGGTTAGGGTTAGGGTTAGGGTTAGGGTTAGGGTTAGGGTTAGGGTTAGGGTTAGGGTTAGGGTTAGGGTTAGGGTTAGGGTTAGGGTTAGGGTTAGGGTTAGGGTTAGGGTTAGGGTTAGGGTTAGGGTTAGGGTTAGGGTTAGGGTTAGGGTTAGGGTTAGGGTTAGGGTTAGGGTTAGGGTTAGGGTTAGGGTTAGGGTTAGGGTTAGGGTTAGGGTTAGGGTTAGGGTTAGGGTTAGGGTTAGGGTTAGGGTTAGGGTTAGGGTTAGGGTTAGGGTTAGGGTTAGGGTTAGGGTTAGGGTTAGGGTTAGGGTTAGGGTTAGGGTTAGGGTTAGGGTTAGGGTTAGGGTTAGGGTTAGGGTTAGGGTTAGGGTTAGGGTTAGGGTTAGGGTTAGGGTTAGGGTTAGGGTTAGGGTTAGGGTTAGGGTTAGGGTTAGGGTTAGGGTTAGGGTTAGGGTTAGGGTTAGGGTTAGGGTTAGGGTTAGGGTTAGGGTTAGGGTTAGGGTTAGGGTTAGGGTTAGGGTTAGGGTTAGGGTTAGGGTTAGGGTTAGGGTTAGGGTTAGGGTTAGGGTTAGGGTTAGGGTTAGGGTTAGGGTTAGGGTTAGGGTTAGGGTTAGGGTTAGGGTTAGGGTTAGGGTTAGGGTTAGGGTTAGGGTTAGGGTTAGGGTTAGGGTTAGGGTTAGGGTTAGGGTTAGGGTTAGGGTTAGGGTTAGGGTTAGGGTTAGGGTTAGGGTTAGGGTTAGGGTTAGGGTTAGGGTTAGGGTTAGGGTTAGGGTTAGGGTTAGGGTTAGGGTTAGGGTTAGGGTTAGGGTTAGGGTTAGGGTTAGGGTTAGGGTTAGGGTTAGGGTTAGGGTTAGGGTTAGGGTTAGGGTTAGGGTTAGGGTTAGGGTTAGGGTTAGGGTTAGGGTTAGGGTTAGGGTTAGGGTTAGGGTTAGGGTTAGGGTTAGGGTTAGGGTTAGGGTTAGGGTTAGGGTTAGGGTTAGGGTTAGGGTTAGGGTTAGGGTTAGGGTTAGGGTTAGGGTTAGGGTTAGGGTTAGGGTTAGGGTTAGGGTTAGGGTTAGGGTTAGGGTTAGGGTTAGGGTTAGGGTTAGGGTTAGGGTTAGGGTTAGGGTTAGGGTTAGGGTTAGGGTTAGGGTTAGGGTTAGGGTTAGGGTTAGGGTTAGGGTTAGGGTTAGGGTTAGGGTTAGGGTTAGGGTTAGGGTTAGGGTTAGGGTTAGGGTTAGGGTTAGGGTTAGGGTTAGGGTTAGGGTTAGGGTTAGGGTTAGGGTTAGGGTTAGGGTTAGGGTTAGGGTTAGGGTTAGGGTTAGGGTTAGGGTTAGGGTTAGGGTTAGGGTTAGGGTTAGGGTTAGGGTTAGGGTTAGGGTTAGGGTTAGGGTTAGGGTTAGGGTTAGGGTTAGGGTTAGGGTTAGGGTTAGGGTTAGGGTTAGGGTTAGGGTTAGGGTTAGGGTTAGGGTTAGGGTTAGGGTTAGGGTTAGGGTTAGGGTTAGGGTTAGGGTTAGGGTTAGGGTTAGGGTTAGGGTTAGGGTTAGGGTTAGGGTTAGGGTTAGGGTTAGGGTTAGGGTTAGGGTTAGGGTTAGGGTTAGGGTTAGGGTTAGGGTTAGGGTTAGGGTTAGGGTTAGGGTTAGGGTTAGGGTTAGGGTTAGGGTTAGGGTTAGGGTTAGGGTTAGGGTTAGGGTTAGGGTTAGGGTTAGGGTTAGGGTTAGGGTTAGGGTTAGGGTTAGGGTTAGGGTTAGGGTTAGGGTTAGGGTTAGGGTTAGGGTTAGGGTTAGGGTTAGGGTTAGGGTTAGGGTTAGGGTTAGGGTTAGGGTTAGGGTTAGGGTTAGGGTTAGGGTTAGGGTTAGGGTTAGGGTTAGGGTTAGGGTTAGGGTTAGGGTTAGGGTTAGGGTTAGGGTTAGGGTTAGGGTTAGGGTTAGGGTTAGGGTTAGGGTTAGGGTTAGGGTTAGGGTTAGGGTTAGGGTTAGGGTTAGGGTTAGGGTTAGGGTTAGGGTTAGGGTTAGGGTTAGGGTTAGGGTTAGGGTTAGGGTTAGGGTTAGGGTTAGGGTTAGGGTTAGGGTTAGGGTTAGGGTTAGGGTTAGGGTTAGGGTTAGGGTTAGGGTTAGGGTTAGGGTTAGGGTTAGGGTTAGGGTTAGGGTTAGGGTTAGGGTTAGGGTTAGGGTTAGGGTTAGGGTTAGGGTTAGGGTTAGGGTTAGGGTTAGGGTTAGGGTTAGGGTTAGGGTTAGGGTTAGGGTTAGGGTTAGGGTTAGGGTTAGGGTTAGGGTTAGGGTTAGGGTTAGGGTTAGGGTTAGGGTTAGGGTTAGGGTTAGGGTTAGGGTTAGGGTTAGGGTTAGGGTTAGGGTTAGGGTTAGGGTTAGGGTTAGGGTTAGGGTTAGGGTTAGGGTTAGGGTTAGGGTTAGGGTTAGGGTTAGGGTTAGGGTTAGGGTTAGGGTTAGGGTTAGGGTTAGGGTTAGGGTTAGGGTTAGGGTTAGGGTTAGGGTTAGGGTTAGGGTTAGGGTTAGGGTTAGGGTTAGGGTTAGGGTTAGGGTTAGGGTTAGGGTTAGGGTTAGGGTTAGGGTTAGGGTTAGGGTTAGGGTTAGGGTTAGGGTTAGGGTTAGGGTTAGGGTTAGGGTTAGGGTTAGGGTTAGGGTTAGGGTTAGGGTTAGGGTTAGGGTTAGGGTTAGGGTTAGGGTTAGGGTTAGGGTTAGGGTTAGGGTTAGGGTTAGGGTTAGGGTTAGGGTTAGGGTTAGGGTTAGGGTTAGGGTTAGGGTTAGGGTTAGGGTTAGGGTTAGGGTTAGGGTTAGGGTTAGGGTTAGGGTTAGGGTTAGGGTTAGGGTTAGGGTTAGGGTTAGGGTTAGGGTTAGGGTTAGGGTTAGGGTTAGGGTTAGGGTTAGGGTTAGGGTTAGGGTTAGGGTTAGGGTTAGGGTTAGGGTTAGGGTTAGGGTTAGGGTTAGGGTTAGGGTTAGGGTTAGGGTTAGGGTTAGGGTTAGGGTTAGGGTTAGGGTTAGGGTTAGGGTTAGGGTTAGGGTTAGGGTTAGGGTTAGGGTTAGGGTTAGGGTTAGGGTTAGGGTTAGGGTTAGGGTTAGGGTTAGGGTTAGGGTTAGGGTTAGGGTTAGGGTTAGGGTTAGGGTTAGGGTTAGGGTTAGGGTTAGGGTTAGGGTTAGGGTTAGGGTTAGGGTTAGGGTTAGGGTTAGGGTTAGGGTTAGGGTTAGGGTTAGGGTTAGGGTTAGGGTTAGGGTTAGGGTTAGGGTTAGGGTTAGGGTTAGGGTTAGGGTTAGGGTTAGGGTTAGGGTTAGGGTTAGGGTTAGGGTTAGGGTTAGGGTTAGGGTTAGGGTTAGGGTTAGGGTTAGGGTTAGGGTTAGGGTTAGGGTTAGGGTTAGGGTTAGGGTTAGGGTTAGGGTTAGGGTTAGGGTTAGGGTTAGGGTTAGGGTTAGGGTTAGGGTTAGGGTTAGGGTTAGGGTTAGGGTTAGGGTTAGGGTTAGGGTTAGGGTTAGGGTTAGGGTTAGGGTTAGGGTTAGGGTTAGGGTTAGGGTTAGGGTTAGGGTTAGGGTTAGGGTTAGGGTTAGGGTTAGGGTTAGGGTTAGGGTTAGGGTTAGGGTTAGGGTTAGGGTTAGGGTTAGGGTTAGGGTTAGGGTTAGGGTTAGGGTTAGGGTTAGGGTTAGGGTTAGGGTTAGGGTTAGGGTTAGGGTTAGGGTTAGGGTTAGGGTTAGGGTTAGGGTTAGGGTTAGGGTTAGGGTTAGGGTTAGGGTTAGGGTTAGGGTTAGGGTTAGGGTTAGGGTTAGGGTTAGGGTTAGGGTTAGGGTTAGGGTTAGGGTTAGGGTTAGGGTTAGGGTTAGGGTTAGGGTTAGGGTTAGGGTTAGGGTTAGGGTTAGGGTTAGGGTTAGGGTTAGGGTTAGGGTTAGGGTTAGGGTTAGGGTTAGGGTTAGGGTTAGGGTTAGGGTTAGGGTTAGGGTTAGGGTTAGGGTTAGGGTTAGGGTTAGGGTTAGGGTTAGGGTTAGGGTTAGGGTTAGGGTTAGGGTTAGGGTTAGGGTTAGGGTTAGGGTTAGGGTTAGGGTTAGGGTTAGGGTTAGGGTTAGGGTTAGGGTTAGGGTTAGGGTTAGGGTTAGGGTTAGGGTTAGGGTTAGGGTTAGGGTTAGGGTTAGGGTTAGGGTTAGGGTTAGGGTTAGGGTTAGGGTTAGGGTTAGGGTTAGGGTTAGGGTTAGGGTTAGGGTTAGGGTTAGGGTTAGGGTTAGGGTTAGGGTTAGGGTTAGGGTTAGGGTTAGGGTTAGGGTTAGGGTTAGGGTTAGGGTTAGGGTTAGGGTTAGGGTTAGGGTTAGGGTTAGGGTTAGGGTTAGGGTTAGGGTTAGGGTTAGGGTTAGGGTTAGGGTTAGGGTTAGGGTTAGGGTTAGGGTTAGGGTTAGGGTTAGGGTTAGGGTTAGGGTTAGGGTTAGGGTTAGGGTTAGGGTTAGGGTTAGGGTTAGGGTTAGGGTTAGGGTTGGGTTAGGGTTAGGGTTAGGGTTAGGGTTAGGGTTAGGGTTAGGGTTAGGGTTAGGGTTAGGGTTAGGGTTAGGGTTAGGGTTAGGGTTAGGGTTAGGGTTAGGGTTAGGGTTAGGGTTAGGGTTAGGGTTAGGGTTAGGGTTAGGGTTAGGGTTAGGGTTAGGGTTAGGGTTAGGGTTAGGGTTAGGGTTAGGGTTAGGGTTAGGGTTAGGGTTAGGGTTAGGGTTAGGGTTAGGGTTAGGGTTAGGGTTAGGGTTAGGGTTAGGGTTAGGGTTAGGGTTAGGGTTAGGGTTAGGGTTAGGGTTAGGGTTAGGGTTAGGGTTAGGGTTAGGGTTAGGGTTAGGGTTAGGGTTAGGGTTAGGGTTAGGGTTAGGGTTAGGGTTAGGGTTAGGGTTAGGGTTAGGGTTAGGTTAGGGTTAGGGTTAGGGTTAGGGTTAGGGTTAGGGTTAGGGTTAGGGTTAGGGTTAGGGTTAGGGTTAGGGTTAGGGTTAGGGTTAGGGTTAGGGTTAGGGTTAGGGTTAGGGTT